>JARHVA010001772.1:3105000-3110551 GCA_037957365.1 Torreya grandis
TATGATTAGGATTATATGTAACTATACACTATATTTAAATCCCATATGAAGTGTATAATTGCTCAAAATTATTACTGACATAATCACCACCATTATTAGTGCACAAAATCTTGATGGCTTTACTAGACTATTTTTCTACAAGCACCTTGAAGTCTTGAAAATGATAAAATATCTCAAATTTCTAATTTAAAAATCACACCCAAATATATCTCAAAAATTCATTGATGAAGGTAAGCATGTATTTATTTATGTTGAATGAAAGAGATAAAATAGACCAATAATGTCACTGTGAACTAGTTACAACATTTGTTTAGCTCTCCATGATTTGCTTTTTTCATACTTCTCTTCATGATGCTTACCAAGTATTCAACCCTATCAAACCTCATTTTAAAAATGAACACATGGAAACCCTAAAACCATGTTATTATGATTGAGATTCTCTAGGTAAAAATAGTTAAGATGGTCAAATCACTCATGACTTAATTTACTCACCCCATATGAATAAATGAGTAGTGTAGTAAAGGGTTGATTAGGTGCAAAATGTGAGAAAGCGTATAATTATTACTAGTGATCTACATTCCTAAATGCAACTATGGATTCATTTTATACTTCCATAATAACTATAATTAGATGTGAACTCAACTCTCTTGCCCAAACTAATGAGTGATATGATAAATAGATAAAATATTAGTGGATAATGAGGGAGCACATATAACATCATGAAATGTCCCATCATTCACTTTAGATCCTCTCCCACTAAATTATATATAATTATCATCACCAAATAATATGGAAGGAATAGAAAAATGATCTAAGGATGAGAAAACATGTTTTAATTAAGATATGTGGTGTGATGCCCCATAATTAATTACCCATGTGGAAGGCTAATAAGAAACTATAACAAGTGATTTTCCATTTCTACTATATTTGGACTTAGAATACTCATGTTCTAATTAATTCTAATTAGAATAATCATCGACATTGATATTATTCTTCTCAAGCACCTTTGTCATTTGGTTTTATCATGCCCATATTTCTTATAGTAAGCACATGCAAGTCACTCATTGGGTTTCTCAACTGAATAAGAAGACTCTTTTGATGCTTTGGAGTTAACATCATATTTTTGAACCTTTTTTTAATCTTGGTCCTTCTTATTCCATTTATTATCCTTTCTACTATAAGCCTTTTAGTTTTCATGACTCATAATTAAGGCATGTGATTTAGAAGACTTCATTGCACCCATATGAATAAGCTTGCCTTACTCTCAGTCAAGTCGACATCAAAATCATCTAAAGAATTCATGGTCTATGTATCTTCAAGGGCATGTTTGGTGGTGTATAAGGTATAAATTAACACACAATAGTTAAAACCCAATTTTTTAAGGATGGAAAGAATCAATTCATCATAATTTTTATCTATGTAACAATGTTTCAACTATAACTTGAGTTATTTTAATTTTGTGAAGAAGACTTTTATGGTGTCAAAGTTTCCTGGGCTCAAACTGATGATTTATTTATCCAACTCATGACCTCTCATTATGTCATAATTCCCAAAGAGTGTTTCCAATGTGGTCCACACTTGATTAAGAGTAGTTTTATATTTAATATGAAAGAGAAATTTAGGAGAAATAGATAGGCACAATAGATTGTAGGCTTTGTCACTTATGTTTTACTACTTCACCTTATTTACACCTAGTGTTGGTTTTATTTTTATTCTCATAGTTTTTTTGGTGTAATACTTTACTCCTCATAATGATTTTTATTTTGAATTTCCACTCATGATAGTTGAATTTCTTAATAAGTAGAACTTCACTATGATCTATTGTAATAAGTAGGAATGTGTTGAACTAAGTGTACTTGAAAGACTAGGATGTGAAATCCCCAATGGAACTATAGAGGATGCATTTTAAAAGATATAGGAATATTACCAATGCATATATCTAAAAAATACTTACACTTTAAAAAAAATGGTTCCTGCAAATGAGTTGTGAATTGAAAGTTATGGAAGTTTGATTATCTTTTTCACAAAATAATTATCTTCCTTGCATAAGTTTTGGGTGTGCAAAAGTTTAGCTCAAAATTTTTAGAAAATGTTAAGACCCCATTACTTTGATTATGACCAATGGATAAACTCCCATATGACTAGGGGGATAAGGCTTAGGATGAGTGTGACCCCTTAATGATGTTACTTTGGGGGAGATTTGTGATGTCACTATGATGAACCCTAATTCCACATGAATAGTGTCCATCCTTATTGGTTTAATTTTGACATGAGCATGTAAATCACTAAGTCCAAGAAAGGTATGAAAAAAATATAAGATGTTTGATACATGATATCATGGAACCAGGAGGGAAGAACTGTAGTGGGATGGAAACAAGAAGTGGTGGAAACTAAAGGGTGGAGATGTAGGTATACAAAAACAACAAACTATCCACGTAGGGGGATAAACTTAATGTTTGTTCACACAAGGGGTAGAACCTAATGGATTTATATATAAGGTTATATTATAGTGGGATTATAAGCAATTGGTGCAATCCAATAATGTCTTGGTAGGTTACAGGTTATGGTGAGTGTCCAAGTAGTTCATAAAATCTGGTGACTACCCAAGCAAGAGTAGATGTCAACTGAACCTTAAAATTTACCAAGTGTGTGGGGAGGCATCAATTCCCACTATATGCTTGAATAATACTTAAATTTTTATGAATGTGTATGCAGATGATAGAATTCCCACTAAAAGGAAAATGTTTTCCTACACCTATAAAACTTATTGAGTATGGAACTCCATCTAAAAACCTTAGATCAAGTAGATCTAGTACAACTATGAAAGAACCAAAAGAAACCCACCAAGATTTTTGATAAACATAGAAATACCCAAAAATGTTTTTTATTGAAAGTCTGAGGATGTATGGTTTTGAGCTAATCCTAATAAAATGCCTCTAAACCCCCTAAAAATAGTTGAAATCACTCATCAGAAAACTAGGTCATGTGAACAATGAATCTAGAGTTTTAACACCTTCTGAGATCAATAACACAAGCCATTTTCCATGAAAACTTAGTGGTAAGCAAATGACCTACAAAAATTACCCGTTTCCTTGATTTTTTTTTATGAATTTGGATCAACAAATGACCCTAGAAGAATATAAAAATCTAAGAAATGGATAATTTATAATATGTAGGGTCAAAAAATACCAAATCTATCATATGCAAGATGAAACTCAAGATTTCACAAGATATATCACATTTAACTACTAAAAATCATACTCTGATACCATTTTAGATTATGCCATAATATAGATCAAGGTTCGATTAGACATTAAGTCCAAACAAATTACATGTTTGTAGATATGAAATCAAACATGAGCAGAGAGAAGCTTGTCTTTCACAATTATAGATTAAATTATTAGAATTAGAAGAATTAGCCAAAATCACTTTAGGAAGGTAAATTATATAGAGAATCTTAAAATAACTCAAAATTTTAAAATAGGTTTAATCCATATTTTCCCTAATGACCTATTGTAACACCTATGTGACACCTAAGTAATATAAATAACATGTATATGGAAAAACAATTAAATAGAACAAAAAACTACACTAACATTAACTATTTTTTCTCCAGACAATTTATTCAAATTATCCTAGATTTATTTGAATGGATTTTACTATTCTACATAATGTAGCTTAGAATCTAAGAGAGCAAGAAAAATAATTTCTTTGGCTTTATCATCTTTGTCTACCAGCCCAATAACTTATTTTGTTCTATATGTGGTTTTTTTCCTACTTACTATTCCCCATAAGTTTTTATTCATTAATTGCATCTGGATTTTCACTTTCAAAGTTTTAAAATTGAGGCCATGATACTTTTATAATGGAAACTCCATTTTTTAAATGAATAAAATGATGAATTAGGATGTCAGTTTCAACTATAAATATTTACTTTATAATAGTGACTTATACAAGGTTTAAATTTAAAATATTTAGATGTAAACCATGATATTCACTGATGAAATGACATATAGGACAAATTTGAAATTTATTCTTTGACTACTAGACTATAAAAACACTTATTCAAAACAACACCATGTTTAGGACCTTTGAAAAAAATGACTCAAAATTTAATTTTAATAACAAAAATTATAACTTTAAAAATATTAAAGCTTATCACCTAAAAGGAATTTTAAATCAAAATTATAAAACTTATAAAATAATTGAAAAAATAAATAACAATAACTAATTCATTCTAGCTAATTTAGATTTAATTTCAACTGGATTAAACTTTAGAGTTTTATTCTCTACACCTCCTTATGTTGACAAAGCTTCTGATATAAAATCTATGGATGAATGAACTACACATTATTGAGGACTTAAAATTTGTCAGAGATGTGAAATATAATAAGAATTAATTTGAATATTTGAGTAGAATAGACTATCAAATACATATAAATGAGGAAGAAAAAATGATTTAGTAGGTGAATTCACATGATGTACAGCAAAAATCAAGTCGATAAACACACTGATAGATGATATGTGCCCCATGATTGATTATTTAAAGCTCCACATCACAATAGAGAAAATATTAAATCTTTTTGTTTTAAAAACTACTTATTGATTACCAAAAACATGATTTAAAGGCATAAGGCCATAGGTCTATAGAGACATCTAGTAGATTTATCAAAACTATGAGAAAAATAAATGAATGTTGAAATATTAGACTACAAGGTATAATGCCCTTGATAAAATAAATGTGCCTTATACAACCTCCTTAAGATGAACTTCAAAAAATCTAACCTACTATTAGATACTTGTATGAAAATATCCACAATCAACAACATACACAAATTATGCTATGTTACTCTCACCATGATAATAGAGATAATAAATACTTCTTAAACTCTCATCTAAATTCTTCACTATAATATCAAATAGTAAGTTTGTTTCAAAATAAACAAACTAATCACATGAATAATTCTCATTAATTTAATAATAAAATAACATACAAATAAATATGGATAAGATATCCTATGAGAAAGGAGTCTTACTCTATCTCTATGCCAAAATTGGCAAGTCCCACAACTAACTCACATAACCATATCAATATAACACACTAAAATATCTAACATACCATAGTTAGTAGTGCCATGAAGATATGATATAATGCATTTTGTATCTTTTCAATGGCTTTCATGGGGATCTTTAGAATAGAGTGATACCAAGTACACAAAAAATGAAATATTGTGACAAGTTTGAGTCATGCATACAATACTTCCCACCATTTTCCTATAGAATGTACAATCAATTAAAGGAGAATAACACTTGGAAAAATATTTGACCCTAAATTGATAAGGAATTAATACAAACTTTTATCTTTTCATGTTGAATCAGTTTATTAATTTAGAGCATACTTGGATTGGTTAACAAAAAATCCTTTCTCAAACTATGAAATATGATGACCAAAGAAAACCTATAATATGCCCAATTTAGTCATCTTAGAAGAATTAATCATCCAGGTTTTTAAATCATGAATCTACTTGGTAAAACTCTTTATGATGATTAA